>JARHVA010002405.1:1445000-1480000 GCA_037957365.1 Torreya grandis
ATTAGATTTTGTCTAATAAACTCTATGAATGTGACACTTATCACTTACACATTCATTTAGAGCTCCTTTTGACAATTTGACTTCATCTTACTCCATTGGATCTCCAATGTCTAATTAAGTGCTAGTTATTGATCAAGTTGGTACATGATATAAAGTATAAGACTTAAAAAATATTAAGTCCTTTCATTATTTGTTGAGTCGGTAATTGCTAGGCTGAGGGGCTAGTTTTCTAATGATGATAAAGGCTTAAGTTATAACTTAAGCTATTAGGTCCTAGCTATAACTAGTCACCATTAAAATATAAAGTGCCTATTTATTCCATGACTTAAACCCTTAGGGTTTTATTGAGAAACCCTATCTAGTCTGAGAACAAAGATAAATCAATTTTGAGCTCATTCATTCTCAATTGAACTTGTGGATCACATCTCTAGAATGCTCATTGAAAAACCATAATAGATCTATTATCTATTTATTTTGTAAATTTCTATAAGAGATATTTTTAAAAGCATGACAACTTTGTATGACCTCTATGCATATTTTGACTAAGTATGGAGACCATTTTATCATGCCTGAAAGGCTAACTTTGCACCTTAATTACACTTGTTGCTCATAGTTTCATGCCCTACAAATTAGAACATAACAACTAGGGACTAGAGTGACCACAAACATGTGACTATATATCCTATACTCTTTCACATGTGTCAATGGTGATGTTATCAAAATGCATTCTCATCTTTTCTATCATAGACCTAAACTATCTAGATGATCAATATGAAGAACTAGATGAACTCTATTCATTCACACAAGCATTTTAATAATACTTGACCTCTGATAGAATCACCATGATCACCATTATCTTCATGTTTACATCAATAACATGATACTAATATCCCTTTTGACATCAATGACCATCATATTTCCAACATCCTCCACTTTAGTTTCCAATTGTTGACTCAAGGATTTTGTATCCTCTAAATGAGCAAATTGTGATTATAAAATTAAATGAGGTGGAATGTAAGAGAGGTTTTATTCTTCTTTAGGACACCACATATTTATCATTCAATTTTAGTATGGCATGTTAAAGGTAATTTCTTTGGTATATTTCACATTAAAAAAATCTAACTTAACATTTGGAGAAAGTTTTATTAGTTGGAATGGATGATTATTTTGAGCATTTATAAATATTTATCATTTTTTTATGGAGGGCTTTTTTATCATTGGATATAAAATATAATAGATAAAAATATTAGAATTTTATTATTTGTATGGTCTTTCTTCTTACACATTTTACTAATGTTTGGATTTTGATTTTGGCTAAGAAAGGTAATGTAATTTCATTGGGAGGATATAACATACTTAGGTTTCTATTATTTTTACACACACACACACACGCACACACACACACACACACACACACACACACACACACACACACACACACACACACACACACACGCACGCACACACACACACACACACACACACACACACACACATGCATGCATGCATGTACACATGCACACACGCGTGCACACACACACACACACACACACACACACACACACACACACACACACACACGCACGCGCACACACACACATTCACATGCACATGCACACACACATGCATGCATGCATGTACGCATGCACACACACGTGTGCACACACACACACACACACACACACACACACACACACACACACACACACACACACACACACACATGCAATAGATAATGTATCTATAGTTGTAGAAGATACAAGTGGACAATCTTATTTTTTCTATTTCATATAGAAGTTTTATGTTTTATATATGCCTTGACATGTTTTTTACTTATGGGATATTTGGTAGAATAATAGTCTATTTTGAGTCTTTTGATGATATTTTTTAATAATTTAATATATTAATATATAATGGGTAAGGGATCCCATAACACCTTTTTACTGATAACATAAAATACAATTCATATAAAATATTGTTTTGGAATTTTTGAATTCTATAATGTTTTTGAATTTTTGAAACTTTTATAATATTTTAGTTTTTTTTAATAAATTTCCAATAATTATATGTTTAAACTTCTAGACGAGCAATATCTAAGCTATGTAGGAAATAATCATGATACACATAGTGTGATAAAGTGTATGAATATTATATTATCACGATCTATGTAATAATTAAAGCCAAACATGTAGTATATGTCCAAAAGTTTATGGTAAAATTGAAATGTCATGATCATATGACATAATTAGCTACATGACAAAGACAAATAATAATGAATCATAAGTTAAGGATAATGGCTCATATGGTGAATATTTCAAACCTCCAAATGTATTTTTTTTTTAAGAACTAAAGATATATAAATGATAAGAAATCATATGTTAATGTAATTTGTAAATATTAGAGTTTAAAGATAATGATATGTAGTGACAATATAAGAATAATGAGTGTGTAAAATGTACCCATAGTAAAATATGTGTCATGTACACCAATGTGGATGATGTAATAAAGTGAATAATGTACAAGAAAATAAATCAATGCAAAAATGTAAATAGTGATGAGGATATGAAAACCCTAATTAACATAATAAGAAAATAAGTGAAAGTAATATGGGATACTAATTTTATCCATGCATGATTTTAATATAATGCATAAGATGAAACTATGGGTGTCATGATATTATATCCTCTAAAAAACCAAACTATTTTTTTGTATAACAAGAGATATTAAGGTTTTCTCATGTTTATCCAATAATGTCAAGATTGTGTAATATATTAAATTGTATATTTATGTTATTTATAAACATAACTCAACATGGTTCCATCATGTCATCATGTACCATGTTATAAAGCATCTAATAAAAAAGTACTCACAAAATTTGATCAAGCTTATGTTTAACTACCAAACATCTTGATCAATATTCATGATCATATCATAGGGATAAATAAGGGAAAATATCAATGAATCCCATAATATGTGATAATTATCCTTAGGGTTTGTGGATGGGAACTAGGCCAAACTAAACCATCCTCTTTAAATAGTTTTAATCTAGATAAGTTGACTTAGGATTAAGAATCAATTATTAAAGTTACATTGAAATTTTAAACATAGGTTGGCATTGGTTTACACAATGTTTTTCTAAAGATAGGTATGGCTCTATAGACTCACATTTCCACTTGGAACATCATTATTTCCATTTATGAATTTATTCAATGTAAGGCACTAAATAGGGGTTTATTAAATAAAAAATGATTAATTTACCAAATATGCATTAAGAATTAAGAATAGAGTGTATTTATAATTACTTATATAATTTCCATCAAATTCAAGAATTAATTTCTCCATAATTTCTAAGAGAGAAAAGTGGGGTATTAAGTTATCTATTACTTAATTTTTTATCACTCTAGCCACATGAGATTAATATTTAGAAGACTATTTGGTAGAATTTTTTTCACCAATTTCAGCATGGTAGAGTAGAGTCAATTAAGAGAGAAAAAAAATCTAAAAACAATATGTAGGTATGAACCTAGATCGTGAAAGACTCTAATCTACTTCCAAGGAATCATCTTACCATGTCAAAATAAATATACAAAAAACTATAAAAATGAACAAGTTATGGAAACATCAAATATTTGTAAGTGTAAGATATTTATTATCCAAGTAACGTAATTATTAACACAATAAATAATCATCTAATGAATATATCTTTTTTGACTTATATTAATAAAATAATACATCTTTACTAGGTTATAACTATAATATAATTAGTATAATAATTACAAGATAGATCAGTGAGAAGAACATTTATTCTACTTGAAATTATTCACATTCATAGACTATTCAAAATAATTAAAGATTCATATAATCACATAATGTTAATTAAAAATAAGTTTTCAAACCTTAACCTCAACACTTTGACAAGGTTAGCCATAGAGAGTGATAACAAGTCTAAAATTGAGCATGTGCAATTTTACTTCTTAACTAAAAGTAAATAAATAGTTTGAGTGTTGGAAACCCAATAGGGTATATAATGAAACAACTTATAACACTTCACATACATATTTTTTTTTTCAATGAATAGAGGTAAAATATCCATTTTTAATGCATTCAAACCATAGTTAAATATTATTTTAAATATGACTCATACTCTACCCCCTAGAATAGGGTCAATAAGATACACTAGAATACTAATAATATGCACTTATATATTGAATATATGAAAATAATTAAGTAAACATGAATATAGTAAAATAAATTTGAATGATAAATAAATTTAAATTACAAGTAACTTTGTTACACAATTGGCATTCCATGAAGATTGATTTTCAATCATAGACATGCCTACCAATTTACCATAAAATTTTTAGAGAAGACTTATTTGAAGTAAAAAACAACATTGTCACATATTTCAACCAAATATCATAAGATTAATCCTATATGTAAGGGTATATACATAATGAATAAAATAATATTATGACTTAATTTTTTTATAACACAAAACTTAATCGCAATAGTGTTAGAACTCACAATTTAATTACCATCTAACAAATTAAAAAATATATATTTATTCAAGAAACAAATAGTATAGTCAACATGACACAAAAAAAGTGTGTTACATCAAATAAAAACTACTAAAAATAATTAAAAAGAGACCTAAAATAATCACTCATAATGTTTTATGTATGTAGAGTGGGAAGAATAGGGGTAATGGCATACTCAAAACCGAAGGTCCTTCATGGTAGAGTTAACAATGATAACTAGCATATAAAAATAGGATTTCAGGGGTAATTTTTTGTTAAAATATCATTATTTCACAATAATATAATCTAATTAATCATGCGAGGTAAAGACAAGCCTCCAATGTATTGTACTATAGGGAACATGGCATTTACCTCATGAAAATATATCAACATTTCCCATCTAAGAGATGGTATTGTCAATCCTTAATGATATTTTAAACATACTTTCATAGGTGTTATTATGCCCATATGTGGTTTATTAACATCTAAAGTTAAAATAAGTTGTTACACCAATATTATTCAAAACCCTAAATGTATGACTATCTTGATTCATTAATTATCAATTGATATGAATTTTGTTTCATACAAGCTTGGGAGAATATTAAAATGCTAGGAGTAGCCATATTTTTGAGTATGATGCCAATATGGGAACTTGATTATTAATTTTGTATTTAGTTTATTTGGTATTTTATTATTCTATGAAGGTTATTTAATTTATTTATGTCCTAGATTGATTGTGTGGTTAATTTTGGACACTTTCTAAGAACTTCCTAAAAAATAGCTTGAAGTATCAATCAGATTGTAGTTCACTGAGAATTTACTTAACTTGATATCAAACACTTATCCATTCACCCCCAAGATTTAGGATGTAGGAACATCACTAACCCTTGTATATATTAGTCTAGTCTCATGTCTAGGAGTCAATATAGTCATTAGGGGTCTTAAAAATAATTAGTGGTGTTAAAAGATTTAGGTAGTTTAGAACTTTCCCCAACGTACTTGAAGAAATTAAAAAATTTATTAATAAGTATTTTATCATAAATAGTGGGTTTAGATGTAAAGTAGATAGGTCATTCAATAAAGAATACAAGTAGTTGGGATCAATTTTGAAGGAGAAGTACATATTTAAACCCTAGAAGTAAGTGAATCAAAGTTCTTAATTTTAATAATTAACCTAAAAAGTATAGTTTTACTATGCATGTGACATTATAATGATTGAATATATATATATATATATATATATATATAATATATATATATATTAATTGTGAAATATGGAATGTAAATTGTAGGTAAGAGAATGAACATATAATCCTTTGTTAGGCTGAGTAATTAACATACTTTGTATTCTAAATTTTTGTACTTAAATGGATTAAAAAAAATTATTTGTGCAAGAAATGATCTTGTGGGAGATTATTCAAGAATGTGTTCATGATTTGTGTTGAAAAGAGGATGTGTCACTATTTTACAAATGATGACTATATGCAAAGAGAAGTCACAATATTAGTTATTGGTAGATCAAGAGAAATGGAAAAGGAATAAATCTAATGAAAATGGTATAGATCAAAAATAATCTATTGTGAATGTTTGATCCATAGTAAATTTGTATTTCTATGATTATCTATGGTGGGGTCTCAAATCATTTTGAAATTTAGACTTTGTATTAACTAAAAATATATACAATTGTGTCTAAATTTATTCAAATGAGAAATAGAAAACATGAAAAAGCATTATAGGTATGAACAATGATTACATTGATAATGCATTGATATCCAAGAAGGAACAACTGAGAGGATGTATATAACACACTTATAACTGATAAGTCATATTCATATGATTTCTAAGCTACTTGTGTGGGTTCAATCCCTTTTACAAAAGTTTATCATAAACAAGATGTTTGAACTTATGTATACTGTCTGATCTAACAAAATCATGGCAAAACTAAAGCTTCCAAAGTGAAGAGAGTTTTGGCATGGTAACAAATTAAATATGCCTTATCTATTTTATGTTTTGTGATTTATCAAATCCATACATGCATCAATCATGAAGTGAGTGATTGAAATTTAGTAGACCAGATATTGTATTAAAAGAATGGCTCTTAGTTTTGTATGTTAAAATTGAGTCACAGTCATCTCAGAGTGAATCTCAAAGGTTAAAAGAGGTGTCATAGTGATAAAAAGAAAATGAGGTAGAGTTAAACATTGTAGTTTCAATATGGCTTGGTGAGTCTCATCAGGTTATTTGACTATGGTTATGTAATCCATGTGATTATTATTTCATTAACCTTGGATGAGTAAATGATACAATATCTTGAAAATATACATCTATAAACAATCCAGATGCAAAATATTCTAAGTAATGTGCAAACATGGAGAAATTAGTGTTTAGAAATGTGGGTTAAGAAATGAGTTGGAGTACTATGATATAAGTGCTAATGAAGCTAGGGAGGTTTTGAAATGTATATGTGAACTAGTGTTGAGGATAATTCATCAAAGGACAAAAATGTTGTAAAGGAACTCTTGTGAATTTTTTTTAAGGAAATAATCAGTTTTGATTGGTGTTGATAAAATGATAAAATTGTATGTTTCCATCTATGATTAGGTGATATATTCATGATTCAAGTTCCTAACCATATTAGGTAGGATTGATTGAAGAAACCTTACATGAAGGAAAAAACCATTAGTCAATTATTAGAGAAGAGATTCATTGCATAAGGCAAAGATAGACAAGGATATTGTAACCTTTACATCATTTTTGGTATCAAAGAGAGAAGTATTATGTGGAGAAGGCTAGGTACATATTTTTTGTTGATTTTTAGTTTATGCATTTGATAATTTTAATGAAAGTATGCTAAAAGTTGTTTGAAAAAATTACTAAGAAATATTGTAGGAATTTGGTCAAGGTAGGTTAATAGCCCAAGAGAGGCTTGAACAGAGAGAAAGAGCTAAAAAATATCATTGATCCTAGAAGATATTTTAGATGAGACATAGAACAAGGTGAAAAAGACTTGCTTAGGGTGGAGTAAGGTGGAAGAGACTTGCTTAAGGTGGAACAAGGTGAGATAGACTTAATAAGGAATAATTGCCTAATATAAAGGACCAACAACAAAAGAAGATAGATGTTAGATACTTTTAGATGAGCAAGTAGAAAGATTGTTTTCAAGTTTGTCAAATCATTTATCATGCATATAAAATGAGGAAATTTTGGACTACTTTGTTTATAAAGTGAGTAAGTTGAAAGCATTAGACATAGAAAGGGAAGCTATTAATTAGGTAAAGTATCAAGAAGAGGATAAAGATGTTACAGAGGTTGAAAGTATTGAAAGAGAGAAGAGACAACAAACATAAACACAATAAGTAATAGAACTAATCATGAACAAGAAAAGCAAGCATGAGCAAGAGAGTTATTTCCAATAAGACAAGTAGAAGAATGTTTTCATTAACTTGTGTGTTCCATGAAAATAAGTAAATACTAAAGATAATCAAGTGGAAGATAAAAGTGAAAAAGAATGACCGCAAAGGAAAAATAAATAAATAAAAGAATTTAGGAAGAGCCAACAAGAATTAAAAAGGCCTATGTATCTTAAATAGGCCATGGGATCTAGGAGGAGGTGTACTTGAACAAAAAGTGCTAAATAAGAACACCAAAGTCAAAGTAGTTATAAATTTTGGGGAAAGTTTCCATTTGGCCCTTGGTAGTATGATCGAGGATCATCACTACCCCTTGTATATATTAGTCTATTTTCACATTTAGGAGTCAATCTAGTCATTAGGGGTATTAAAAATAATTAGTGGTGTTAAAATATTTAGGTAGCTTAGAAATTTCCTCAATGTACTTGAGGAAGTTCTAAAAGTTAGTTATAATTATTTTAGCATAAACAGTGGGTTCTAATGTAGAGTCGGTAGGTCATTCAAGAAAGAAGAAAAGTAATTGAGGTTGGTTTTGAAGGAGAAGTGCATCTATAAAACCCAAAAGTAAGTGAATAAAAGTTCTTGATTTTAATAATTAGCCTACAAATTTTGGTTTTACTGTGAATTTGACATTACAATGACTGAATATATATAGTAATGGTGAAAGATGGAATGTAAATTATAGTTAAGATAATGGACAGATGATCCTTTATTAGGTTGAGTAATTATCATACTTTTTATTCTAAATTTATGTACTTAAATGGCTTAAGAAAACATTATTTGTGCACAAAATAGTCTTTTGGGAGATTATTCAAGAATGTGTTTATGATCTATGTTGAAAAGAGATTGTGTCAATATTTTTCAAATGATGACTTTATACACAAATTAGTCAAAATTTTTTTTTGATGGACTAAGAGAACTGGAAAATGAATAACTCTAAGGAAAATGGCATAGATCATAAAGGATATATTGTGAATGTTTGATCCATAGCAAATTTGTATTTCACTAATTATCTACAGTGGGGTCTCAGATCATTTTGAAATATAGACTTTGTATTGATTTTGAATCATATATAGTTGTGTCTAAATTTATTTAAAGGAGAAATAGGAAACATGAGAAATTATTATAGGCATGGACAATGATTACAATGACTATGCATCGATATCCAAGAAGGAATGACTAAGACGATATAAAGAATGCACTTGTAATTGGTAAGTCATATTTTTATACTTTTTAAGTTACTTATGTGGGTTCAATCCCTTTTCGAAAAGTTGATCATGAACAATATTTTCTAACTTGTGTATATTGTGTGATTTAACATAGTCATAGAAAAATTGAAGCTTCAAAGGTGAAGAGAGTTCTAGTATGATAATGAATTAAATATGCCTTATCTATTTTATTTTTTGTGATTTATCAAAACCTTACATGCATCAATCATGAAGTGAGTGCTTGAAATTCAATTGACTGGCTATTGTATTAAAAGAATGCCTCTCAAGTTTGTATGTTAAAACTGAGTCACAATCATCTTAGAGTGAATCTCAAAAGTTGAAAGAGGTGTCAGAGTGATAAAAGGAAAATGAGACAGTCTTAAATTTTATAGTTTCAATATGGCTTGGTGAGTCTCATAAAATTATTTGAATATGGTTATGTAATCCATGTGATTATTCTTTCATTAACCTTGGATGAGTAAATGATATAATCTCTTGAAACTATACATCTATAAATAGTCCACATGCAAACTATTCCAAAGAACATGCAAATAGGGATAAATTAGTGTTTGGAAATGTGGGTTAAGAAATGAGTTGGAATAATCTGATATAAGTGTTAATGAATCTATGGATCTTTTGACATGTATATGTGAACCAGTGTTGAAGATGGTTCATCAAAAGATGAAAATGTTGTAAAAGAAATCTTGTGAAAATTTGCTTAAGTAAATAATAAGTTTTGAATAGTTTTGATATAATGATAATTTTGTATGTCTCCATGTATGTCTATGTGATATATTCATGATTCAATTTTCTAACCATATTAGGCTGGATTGATTGAAGAAACCTTGCATGAAGGATTGAATCATTAGTCCATTATCAGAGAAGAGATTCATTACATAAGATAAAAATAGAAAAAGATATTGTAACCTCTGAATAAATTTGGGTCACACTTTTTACATTTTATTTAACTGAAATCAAATTCTAATCAATTTTTTATTTTCTATGGATTTTTCACTCGTAGCTTGACTAGGTTGCATGAGTTTTTGAACTTGAATGTTGACCTTGTCTTGTCAATAAGTCAACCTTGTTTTCTTGAGTTAAATTTAATTATATTTTTATAAGTATATTTTAATTCTAATAATTTATTTATTTAGTTTTCACTTTGAAGACATAACTTTTCATGCAAGTTATCTTGTGATAGGCTTGTTTTAGTTTTATTTATTATTAAGAATTGTGAGAAAAATGTGTAGCACAATAGTTACTATTAAGAAAAAAAATTTATGTGTTAATCTCTAAGTTTATTTTAGGTATATAGTAATAAAGACAAAAAACCATATGTTTTTTGGTTTTAAAGCTATTCAATACAAGTTTTGGTTGACAATCTCACAACACACCTAGATTAACAACTAGTAATTGTGAGACATATTGATTGATACATAGATTCAATTTAAAATTAAATTAAATATTATTTTTAATCATTCCATACATTCATACATTAATTTGGTATATTATCCTTTTTTGATAAAGTCTTACAATGGTTTTAATCAATTATAAAGAGAAATAATGGCTTTAGTGAATTTTGCTTCCATGAATATTCCTATCTTTAAAGAAGACAACTTTGAATATTGAAGAGATCAATTGAAGGGAATTATTTTATGGAAATGAGTTTTGGATATTTTCTCCATGGGTAAATACCACCTCAATATTGAAAGAATTTGATTCAAGATAAAAAATAACAAAAAAGGATAAAGAAAAGTTGGATACATAATATTTATTCTACCCTCAGAGTGTCATAAACCCAAGTATATATCCAAGAATTTTAGGATGAAATAATTCCCATGAGGAATGGAATATATTAGAAAAATAATATCACTGATATAATAAGGTAAGAAAATAAAAAATAAAAACTCTTAAAATAAATTTTTATAATTTATGAATGTCAGATGATTAAAGAGTTAGAGAATATTGCATAAGATTAAATGACTTAGTGCATATAATGAGGGTGTATGGAGAAACTATTCAAGATAGTTTTATAGTAAGGATAATGTTCAAATATTAAAATTAAAATTGGATGCATATTGAGATCAATCTTTAGGAGTGTAAGAATATGAAAACTATTAGTTTTGATAAAGTAGGTTCTCTCTTATCCCACAAGGATAAGTTGAGACTATAAATAGGAGATAGAAAATACATTTGAAACCAATGATTTTTTTTTAAATACCAAATAAAAAAATAAAAATAGGAATCAAGGGAGTTGAAACAACTAAATTAAAAGTGTAAATATGAAGATAGTTTCATAGGTAAGAGCAAGAAATAATTTATTTGTTATTACTATAAAAAAACTAAAACATGTTAAAATATTGTAACATATGAGTAGCTAAGAATCAAGATAATCAATAGGGTGAAAAGAAGGCATTCCAATACGAACAAAGTAATGTTAAATAACACTTAGATTATTATCTCACATGTAATGTGGGAATATAAGAATGAAATATTTTTTGATTTCTTAATTTAGGTTACTCAAATCATATGACAAGTCAAAAAGGTTATTTTAATAAGTTAGATGAGTCCTTTAAAATCTAAGTGCAATTGGGAGATGGAAAGTCCATCCAAGCTGAAGGAAATATAAACATGCAAATAAACACAAGTCAAGATAAGGGTGAAATAATTATTTTTATTGTTATCCAAATATGGATCCTAATATTATTGATCACAATTTCACAAGATATAGTGATGAAAGTAAAGCATATAAGTTTTATAATCCTACTAGTAAATCCATAATTATTTATAGTGATTCTTTTTTTAAAAAAATTGTATGCATGTTGATTATTGATCATGTAGATAATAAATAATAAATTATTTAGGGAATACTCTTTAATTTTATTTTTAGGGATTAAAAAGCTCTACAAAATTTTCTATCCCAATAGGAAATAATACTAGCTCTTCATAAGAGACTAGACATCCATCTTCATCAACTCTAAGAAAGAATAAGAAACTATTGAATTCACATTAAGATAATAAAATGTTAGATCAGAATGATGAGATGAGGATAATAATTATTAAACACTAGAAAGGTATATTTTTTTATGATACTTATGATAAAAATATTGTGTTTGAATTATCATCTATGGCTAATGAACGTAGAAGTTATACAAAAGCAAGTGAAAAGAAAGAATGAATTGATGATATAAAATTAGAGAGAAATTAAATTGAGAAGAATTATACATGGAATATTTTTCATCCGAAACTAAATAAATATATCATTATAACCAAGTGGGTCTATAAGAGTAAATTCAAAATTGGTATTATTGTTGATAAGCTAAAAGTTAGACTAGTTACAAAATGATTTGCACAAACATATATGATTGATTATGAGGAAACATATGCACCTATGGAAAATTAAGATACTATAAAAATACTCATTACTTCATATAATCATAAATAATGGAATATCCATCAAATGGATGCCAAAATTACATTCTTAAATTGAGCATTTGAAAAAGAAGTATATGTGAGGTAACCATTAGGTTTTGAGGTAAACGGTAAATCATTTTGGGTATATAAGTTGAAGAAGGCTCTATATGGGATAAATAAAATTTTAAGATATTGGTACTCAATAAATGATAACTGGTTATTAAATAAAATCTTTGTAATAATTTAAAATGAATCAACTCTTTGCATACAATCTTCAAATTCGAATGTGTTGTATGTTTGTTTCTATGTAGATGACTTGATTTTTACAAGTAGCTCTATAGAGATGTTGAATAGATTAAAGTAAGATATGTAAATTTTAAATTAATGATATGAAAATTATGATGTAATTTATTTACATGGAATTCGATAAAAAGAAAAAGGAAGTATTTATTTTCAAGTGAATTATGCCCAACACATGTTAAAGAAGTATAATCTTCAAGATTTGAAGCCTACATACACTCCAATTTAAAGTGAAGAAAATATAAGGAGAGAGGATTGAATTCCTTTAACTGATAAAAATGATTTTATAAGCATTTTGGAAGTCTTGATGCATCTCACTATGACAAGACCCAATATCAATTATGGGGTTTCACTAATTTCTAAATTAATGGGAAAACCGTTACTCAAATATTTATAAATAGTAAAGAGATTTTTTTAGATATGTAAGAGGCACTTATAATCATGATATTCATTTAAAAATATAAATTTAATTATATATAATTATATATATAAATTTATATTGGGGAGGATATCTTGATGAGAGGAAGTCAACTTAGGGTTTATTAGTATTTAAAGAAACAAGCTATAATTGCATGATCCTCTATTTAAGTTGATTATACAACCATTACATAATATTTAACACAAATATTATGGCTGATAACTCTTGGATTATTTCAGAGAGGTTCAACATGGGCCAACATATATTTTTGTGATAACAATGGGGCAATACAATTGTTCAATAATATACTTTTTCATGCTAGAACTAAGCATATTCAACTCAAACATCATTTTATTAGATATTTGGTCAATGATAAATATTTTTTCATTGAGTATGTGATAATTTAATATTAATTTTTTTATATTATCATCAAGGGATTTCACAATCATCTTCATGCAAGACTCAAGGAGAAGATAGGCATCTCTTCGCTTTGCATTAAAGAGGGGAATGCTTAGTATGATGGCAATATGAGCACTTGATTATGACTATTAGATTTATTTAATTTTATGTTTTATTATTTTAGTAAGTTTATTTAATTAATTTATGTCCTATATTAATTATTTGTTCAATTTTTGACACTTTCAAGGAACTTCTTTAAAAATAGTTTGAAGTGTCAGTTAGAGTGCAACTCTCTAAATATGTAATTAACTAAGATTAAACACTTATCCATTCATACCAAAGATTTTGGGGTAAACTTTTTGAATTTTATTTAACTTAAATTAATATTATTTTATTCAATTTCTTATTTTTTTATGGATTAGAGGTGCCTAGCTTGACTAGGTTGCATGAGTTATTTTACTTGCTAGGAAAGGCTTCTTGCATGCTGACCTTGTCTTGTCAACAAGTCAACCTTGTTTTATTGATTCCAGTTTCAGTTATATTTGATTCTATTTTTAGTTTAATAAATTTTAAATCAAATTTATTTATTTAGTTTTCACTTTATATACATAACTTGCTATGCATGTTTTCTTGTAATAACATTATTTTGGCTTTATTTATTATTAAATAATTATTCACAAAGCAGTGTGGTGCAATAGATCCTATTTGGAAATGTTTTTCTTCATGTACTAATATTTATTTTATTTTATGTATATAATAATTAATACTATATAAGTTTTGGTTAACAATATCACTTACAACACAACTATATTTCGAATTGATAATTCTAGGCCAAATTCGTTGATACATATCTCAAATTTAATATTAAATCAAAGTTTATTTTCACTCCCTTCATACATTTAAACCATTCACATATCAAAACTAATTCATAAACAATTATATTTAAAATCCTCATATTTAGTATCAGATCTAATAGCAAGCTACAATCATGTATATCTAAAACTCTTGCACATAGTGAACAAATCAAGTTTAAGATATCATAACATATATACACAAAAGAAAACATAATGATGAAATGATTAACATATGTAATCAATATATTTATTAAAATTTATCTTAAATATTTGGAATTATATACTTATGGTATATATAGAATTCCAAGGTAAAGTAAATATGCATGCAAAATTATACAGCCATCAAAAGGAACTAAAATAAAAATATAATCATCAAATAATATGATTGTAATTCCTACATATGCATGTTATAATAAAATTAAAATAATCTTAATTTTACCAAATTAAATAATTAATTATATATTTAATGAACTAATATGTATCCTAATATGAATTAGTATGATAAGTATCATACTGTTAACAATCATTTCTATTGAGAGAGAGAGAGAGAGAGAGAGAGAGAGAGAGAGAGAGAGAGGAGAGAGAGGAGGAGAGAGAGAGAGAGAGAGAGGAGAGAGAGAGAGAGAGAGAGAGGGAGAGAGAGAGGGAGAGAGAGAGAGGAGGGAGAGAGAGAGAGAGAGAGAGAGAGAGAGAGGAGAGAGATTTACATCATAGAATACACATACTTATGGTTTTAAAACAATATAAAACAAAGGTGAATAAATAATTTAATAAAAACATAGGAACACATAGAAAAATGATTTTGGGATGGTATAAGGCTTTCCACCCACAATTAGTAGTAATAATCTAATGAAAGTAATCCATTTATTCCACCTCTAGCAATCTAGTGCATGGAAGAAAATCAACATCTAATCCTATCAAAAAGTCCTTGAGGATAGAGTAGGAAATTTAAAAAAGCGTTTCCTCTCCTCAATATATTTTAACCAAAAAAGTAGATACAGCTTACCTAGGATATAAAATTATTACACCAACAAATAAGTAGGAAAATATTTTTGGGAAATAGATTCATAATTAGGATTTCTTAGTGGAAAGGGAAAAAAAAATTGAAGGTTATGAAATCACACTAAATTCACTAGAGGAACACCATCCTTGTGTCCACCACCTGAGATTCCATATAAATCTAAAACATCCATTGGGGCATACAAATATAAAATGTACATGAATATCAAGAAAATAAAAAAATGAGGAGATATATGAGAAATTAGACATAATTCTCACCTCCAAACCCATAAATATGCCCCAAAAGTTGCTAAAATTAATGCCCTGAGTTCTATTTCCTTTATCCTTCTCATTTATTCTTGTTAATTGGGCCTCTTAAACCTTATAAATCCTTTAAATATCAATGAAAAGTTTTCCCATCTATTGTTTTATGTAAAATTGGGTTCATGGGCAATGTGGAGGATTAATATTGGAAATTTTGGATGAATTTAATTGTGCCCTAACCTTATAACTCATTCATATTCTGTGGGGGAAGGGTGTTAAAACCCCACTGGGTTAAATAAAAATTACATATTTTTTGATAAAATCAATAGAATATAAAATATATATGTAATATAGATTATATCTATAAAAATAAATGATGGAAAAGAGTACACAAAATTGACATAGTACATAATAATTTAATGTGGGAAAACCTCCAAGAGGTAAAAAACCCATGAAGATTATATTCATTAACTAAGAAACTCTGCATCCCAATACAAATCCTTCTCTTCTCACTTCTTCACATAAGCTTTCATAGAACCTTTGTAAATATTTTCCATATGCAAATATTAAATTCACCATGTGTATTTATGTGAATAATACAATATGGGTATGACCCTATTTATAATAAAATGTAAAGGGAGGTGACCATTATAACCAATGGTTCCATCCATCCCAAGAATCATTTAAATTAATTGGTTAATAATAAATCATTATATTTTATTATTTATTTACACAAGGTTTTAACTTGAGTTTAATAAAAAATAAATTATTACTATTTAATAATAAACCAAAATATTTTAAGGGTCTAAATTAATCCACTTAAAAAATAAATCTTCTATCACTCTCTCTTATTACTAAATGGAGATAAATGTCATAGTCACCTTAATACAGGAATTATACTATGTACATAATTGAAGGATTTAAAAACCTTCATCATGTAAACATAATATTAAAAAAAAAAAAAAAAAAAGGAATTATAATCCATAAACTACTATAAATTAAGTCTTTGCTAGCATGATCATGAGACCACATCTCACAGTTTCTCATGAATAATCATCTAAGAATATTTGAATCCTTTTATAACATAAAGAACTCCACCCACAATTAGTAGTAATAATCTAATGGAAGTAATCCATTTATTCCACCTGTAGCAATCTAGGGCATGGAAGAAAATCAACATCTAATCCTATCAAAAAGTCCTTGAGGATAGAGTAGGAAATTTAAAAAGCGTTTCTCTCCTCAATATATTTTAACCAAAAAAGTAGATACAACTTACCTAGGATATAAAATATTACATCAAAAAATAAGTAGGAAAGTATTTTTGGGAAATAGATTCATAATTAGGATTTCTTAGTGGAAAGGGAAAAAAATTGAAGGTTATGAAATCACATAAATTCACTAGAGGAACACCATCCTTGTGTCCACCACCTGAGATTCCATATAAATCTAAAACATCCATTGGGGCATATAAATATAAAATCTACATGAATATCAAGAAAAATAAAAAAATGAGGAGATATATGAGAAAATAGACATAATTCTCACCTCCAAACCCATAAATATGCCCCAAAAGTTGCTAAAATTAATGCCTTGAGTTCTATTTCCTTTATCCTTGCCATTTTTTCTTGTTAATTGGGCCTCTTAAACCTTATAAATCCTTTAAATATCAATGAAAAGTTTTCCCATATATTATTTTATGTAAAATTGGGTTCATGGGCAATGTGGAGGATTAATATTGGAAATTTTGGATGAATTTTATTGTGCCCTAACCTTATAACTCATTCATATTCTGTGGGGGAAGGGTGTTAAAACCCCACTGGGTTAAATAACAATTACAAATTTTTTGATAAAATCAATAGAATATAAAATATATATGTAATATAGATTATATCTATAAAAATAAATGATGGAAAAGAGTACACAAAATTGACATAGTACATAATAATTTAAAGTGGGAAAACCTCCAAGAGGTAAAAAACCCATGAAGATTATATTCAATAACTAAGAAACTCTGGACCCCAATACAAATCCTTCTCTTCTCACTTCTTCACATAAGCTTTCATAGAACCTTTGTAAATATTTTCCATATGCAAATATTAAATTCACCATGTGTATTTATGTGAATAATAAAATATGGGTACGACCCTATTTATAATAAAATGTAAAGGGAGGTGACCATTATAACCAATGGTTCCATCCATCCCAAGAATCATTTAAATTAATTGGTTAATAATAAATCATTATATTTTATTATTCATTTACAAAAGGTTTTAACTTGAGTTTAATAAAAAATAAATTATTACTATTTAATAATAAACCAAAATATGTTAAGGGTCTAAATTAATCCACTTAAAAAATAAATCTTCTATCACTCTCTCTTATTACTAAATGGAGATAAATGTCATAGTCACCTTAATACAGGAATTATACTATGTACATAATTGAAGGATTTAAAAACCTTCATCATGTAAACATAATATTAAAAAAAAAAAGGAATTATAATCCATAAACTACTATAAATTAAGTCTTTGCTAGCATGATCATGAGACCACATCTCACAGTTTCTCATGAATAATCATCTAAGAATATTTGAATCCTTTTATAACATAAAGAACTCCATTAACAAGTATATTTTTATGTATTGGGGTAAAAAAATAAATCTTACACATGAAGTTTACTTAAATCACATAACTCCACACAAAGTTTACAATGCTTTACAATGAGAATAAGTATAGAGAAGAAGAAGGAACACATGGTCGTTAGGAAGTGACATTGTCATGCCCACTCCCCCTCAATGACAACTTTGAGAGGCCTAATATTACACAAAAATGATAAAAATTGGTAGCATCAAGTGGTTTTATGAAGATATATGCCACTTGTTCATCCATAGGATATAAATGTATATCAATATCACCATTGAGGACTTTCTCTCAGATAAAATGCACATGAACTTCAATATGTTTAGTTTTTTGTTGTTGCACTAGATTTTTCACTAGAGCTATACTACTTTGGTTATAATAATGAAGGATGGTACTTTGAGAAACATCCAAATAAAGTTTTTTCAACAACATTTGTAGCCACATGGCTTATTTAGTAGCTTCCATATCACTTATGTACTCTACTTCAGTATAAGAGATAAAGATAGTATGTTGCTTCTTACTACTCCAAGTGATAATACCTACACTAAACATAAACACATTTTCATAAGTATATTTTCAACATATTATTTAACCAATATGGTTATCATCACAATAACCATATAATTTAGCACTATCAATGTAAGAATAAAATAACCAAAACATAATTATTCTTTTGATATAACAAAAAATTCATTTAGCTGATTTCTAATGATCCAAATATGGATCCTACACAAATCTAGAAGCAACACCAATAACATATGAAATATTTGGCCTAATAATAGTGAGATAAATTAAACTACCAAAAAGCTGTCTATATAAAGTAGGGTTAGCTTTTTCACATGTAAGTTTAGGATAAATTTTAATTCCAACTTTAATAAAAATAGAAGTAGATTTATAATCAATCATGTTAAATTTAATAAGAAAATTATGTGCATACTAAGATTTTGATACAATAATTGAATTTTTATCCTGAAATATAGCCATTCTTAAAAAATGAGGTAAAATGATTAAATCAGTCATTTCAAACATTGAATTAATTTATCCTTATATTTATGAATTAAATGAGATAAATCACCAATAATCAAAAAATCATCAACATATAATATGATTAGAATCAAATGACCATTTTCAAATTTAAAAAAGAGATCATTATATAAATAGAAGTTAGAAAAACCTAATTCTTTAAAAAAAAAATTAGAATACCAAGCTCAACGAGCTTTTTTTAAACCATAAAAAAAATTGTATACATAATATTCTATGGTAGTATCAGTAAAACCTTTATGCTGAGTCATGTAGATTTATTCTTCCAAATCACCATTTATAAATACATTATTGACATCCATTTGCTAGATAGCCCAACCATTTTGGGTTGCAAGAGAAATAATAAGTCTAATAGTACTTATTTTTTTCTACATGAGTAAAATATTCAACACAATCAATCCCATGTTTTTGAGTAAACCCGCGAGCAACTAATATAGATTTACACTTGTAAATTTTACCAATTGAATTATATTTTATACTATAAATCCACTTATAACTAACATTATGCCTTTTAGGTAGAGGATGGACAAGATCCCAAGTCTAATCTTTAATTAAGGCATTATATTTAACTTGCATAACAACATTCCATCTATCATCTTGAGTGGATTTCTGAAATGATTGAGGTTCACATTCATACAAAATAAATAATGCATCATAATAATGTTTAATTAAAGTTAATTTATTAACATTTTCAACATTATAAAATTGAGTCAGGAATTTTACACATTTAGGTCTTTTATATTAAATATGAAACACAGGGGGTTCCTTAGACTATAAGTTATTTAGACTTTTTGGGTAAGTGCATGAAGTTGAGGGATAATTCCATGGATACTTTACATAACATGATCATGTTAATAAATAATGATATCACATTATTTAATTAACATGATCACATTATTTAAATTATGGCTCGATAATTACTGAGCCATAATACGATCACAAAAATGTATAATGTGATCACATTAATAAATAACATAATCATGTTATTTTAAAAAAATGTGATTATGTTACTATAATTTTGCATATTTAAACAAATGGATTTAATATTATTTAATAGGTAATGTGATCATGTTCCTATTATTTTGTACATAAAAGCATGTGGGAGTTGCACATGAAGGCAATTTTGGCTAGAAGCTTATATTTACTACTATAAATGTTAAGTATAAAAAATAAGGGCCACTCAACATTTGATAGAGTTGGTCTCATAGATTCAAACCTTATGATGTGGAAAATATTTTTTCAAAATATAATTAGGTTAGTACTTAAGTATTTTCAAGGTCTAAGTATTAAACTTGGGGATTTTAAGACATAATTATTGTAATTGTTGTTTATTTTTGGTAAACATAGTCACTTTTTAGGTTTTTATGCCTTTCATATGTTTTCTTTGCATTTATAAGAGTCTTAGGTTTGTCAAAATTAATGTTTTTAAACCACTCACTTTGAAATTGATGTAAATTGGTGTGATTGGGGTAGAATAGGTCATATTAATGACCTGCACACATCAAATGACCACTTTGTGTTAATTTCACTTGTTCATCATCCTTCCCTCATCTCTGATCACTTACTCATTCCTCATCACCCCTAATCACTCTCTCATAATTATTCATTGTCCCCAATCACTATTTCATTGAAAATCATTATCCCTAGTCATCTCTAATCACTCCATCATATTTTATTACTCCCTCATCTTCCCTAATCACTCACTCCTCATCCCTCATCATCCCTCATCACTCCCTCATTGACCTTCACCATTCCTGATCATCTTTAATGACTCCTTTATCATCACTAATTAGTCCCTCATTAAATCTCACCATCCTCATCATCCTTAATACTCCCTCATTGGCTCTTATAATCCATAATAACCACTTATTCATATTTAATCACTCCTTCCTCATCCCTTATCATACTTCATTATCTCTCACAATCCCTAATCACTCCCTCATTGGCTCTCACCATCCATAATCACTAATTCATCATCCCTAATCAATCCTTACTCATCTCTCATCATCCCTAATCACTCCCTTATTTACCCTCACCATTTCACATCATTTATAATCAATCCCTCATCATCCATAAACACTCCCTAATTAACCCTCACCATCCCTAATTACCCATAATCACTACTTCATCATACCTCATCATCTCTAATCACTCATTCCTCATCCCTCATCACCTCTAATCACTCATTACTCATCCCTCATCACCTCTAATCACTACCTCATTAATCCTCACCATCCCTCATAATCCGTACTCAATCCCTCATCCTCCCTAATCACTCCTTCATTAAACCTCACCATCCCTCATTATCCCTATTGACTCCCTCATCATCTCTTCTCAATTACCCCTCATCCCTCCTCATACTTAATCACTCCATCCAATACCTTGATGGTGTTATTTTGTTAGGGTTTAAAAATATTATTAGTTACAAGTGGAGAGATGAGTGATAGCATAAAATATAATATGTAATTATCAAAATGACATGGAGGAAAATTTGAAACATAAATATTTAACACCTATTATAAATTATGGGCCTATTATAAATAATGTAATTCACCATTAAAAATTAGCTAGAAAAAAAGAAGAAAGTACAACCACCATAGCACCTAAAAAGGGTAGTAAATACATGAGGATCACCATGATATGTGATTTCCTAAAACCAATCAATTATTTTCCATATGAGGACATTTTATGATCCAAATACTTACATTGAAGGCCTTCTATTTATATGTCTATTGATTAAGTCATCATACTAGAGAGTGGAAAATAATTTTAAAATGATTAGAATAAGCAGTACGAGATTGAAAAGTGGTGCTTAATTCATAAACTCAATATTCAATCCAATTAAGAGTGTCACACTATGAGCTCTCTACTTACCCATCTTGAAAAGTGGGTACATGTTATCTAGCATTATGATTTATTATTTTTGGGAAATTATATGTTTAATATCTAAATAATAAATGGGTCTGAGTAGATAAAATCAATAAATAATTTACAATAATTAGTATACTAATGTCTAAAATTTGATTGTAATTAGAGATTTTCTAAAAATAGTAGTGAGAGAGAGAAAATCAAACTTATCTTATTATGTACTATTTTAAATAAGAATTTGGAGTTCATTTATTGATTGGATAGGAGGGCCAAAAGTGGGACACCCTAGGTTTTGGAACTTTAGTCCTATCTTGATGTTGTTATCTTAGTGATCTAAGCTTTTTGATTTTTTTGTGCTAGGTCTGTGTGACCCTACCTATGAAATATCCAAGCCTGAAAGTCCATAGAGCTTGTTATGTACCTGATTTAGTCTTTAATACCATAAGTCCTCTTTGTGATTGAAATTTAATTTAAAATTTGATTAAAGGAGAGGAGGGGTTAGTGTGTAAAGTAACATTGGATACACTTCACACCCCATGTGTGGACACATTGCCTACATACCAATACTCCAAAGAGGAATCAAGCTATATGTAGTTCTCCCATTAAAGTTCTTGGTGTAATAATGTGATGAAATTATAAGTAAATGCAAAATTAGGTGTACTTGGAATGAATAAGGACTAGTTTAAAGGTTTGAATAATCTTGAAATTCCATTGGATGGATATATATAGAGAATAGGGAAAAGTGCTTGAATGGTCTTGCTTGTATTCTTGCTTTTCTCTTGTAAATGAGTGCCAACCCTTCTAAATGGACTTTGAATGGCCTTTTTTAGGGGATTTAATTATCATGGGTTAAATGAATTAGCATTAGGCCAACATGAATTAGGATAAGGATTTAAAAGAATATGACTATTAGAAGCCAAAATGCACTTGGAAAATAACACCAAAAATAAGACACCTTGGGTTTCAACACTATAGTCCAAGTTTGGGTGATGTTTTCCATGGTTAATGCGACCTAGGGGGATGGATTAAGTATGAAATGAGCAATTTGGGTTTGCAACGGTTTATCTTAGGAGGCTACAAATGACTATGAAATAGTGAAAAAATGCCTATGAGGATCATGAGAGCAAACAAGATAGATCTATGGATTGGGTGTCATTAACCACAATCAAGTTACCAAATTTAGTATTTTATATGACTAAATTTTCCCCCTTTATTCTAGTGATGCATCAAATCAAAATAATAATATAAAGGAAAAATATAAAGCATACATGAACGTACTTGTAAAGGTGAAACTCATGAAGCTATGTGATGCTAGATGTGTATAGAGAGAGCATGGAGTGAAGTGTGAATCTATAATGAAAAACATAGATTAGATCAGTCCTTACTAGATACACTATATATAAAATAATAATGTATAAATTATTGATAAGATAGAGGAAGAGAAAGGAATGAATACACCTCACCAGGTATGTAAACCAATACAAAAGTTATTATGATATTGGATTGTAGTAGGTGTGTGATGTACCAAAAGGATTATCATGAATGGAGCTGAGTGCTCAATTCCCTAAAAGTGGCTCAAGAATGCAAAGGTAGGCCCTTTGGCTCCATAATTGAAAAATAAGTGAAGATAATGAATCATGTATGTGTCAATAAATGTTTGTACTATGTGTCTAATCCCTCTAAATAGGTGGCTCAATAATAAAAAGGTTGGCCCTTTGGCTCTAACATTGCCCTATGAATTATAGTTATAAATTAATACTGGTATATAATAGATGTCATATGAGATGGATCCTAAAACCGATGAATTTACTATGATATAATAATATTGGCATGGATAGCTAAATGTATTCTATAAACTAGGCCACTCTTGACCATTTTTAAAGATGGAGATTAGGCTTATATTAAAGCCACTCTAAAACTAGTGAAATAGGCTTATATGGAAGCCAAATTAGGAACTCATGTACTCAAGAAGTTAAGATTGTATGAATTATAAACTTGAAAAAGGATGATAACTACCTACCGATGGAGTAAGGAATATAACTACTAAGAAATGCTTGGAAAATAAACTGAACTAAAAAAAAGGGAGGATCAATGTGCCACACACATTACCCCTAATCACTGGTGTCAAAAACATGTTGATTTAGAATCTATATTAATTGACTTATATAAAACTAGAAGTGAGATCCATCATGCCATGCATGTTACCCCTTATATCTAGATTCTTTGAGCAAAATCTATACTGAAACATGTTGAATCTAGACTATACTGAGCTAACAAACCTATGGCTGAACTCACTTTTCTATCTATTTCTAAAAAAATTGATTTTTCTATTATCTAGATAGGAGCACCAAAAATAAGACACCCTATTATTTGGCACTATAGTCTAACTTTGGCACTATTTTCTAGGCTAAATATGGTAACTATTCTAGATTCTCTACTATCTACCTAGTCTATTCTACCCAATTTAATGCCTTGATTTTATTTTGAGTATTTTGAAAACTACTTTTTTGACTATTAAGAGATTTTATCTTTGTGAAAAAATCCCTATTCCCCCCTCTTTTGAGGTTAGGAATGAAGATGTTACATTGACTACCTTCAGAAGAAAGAACTTGCAAGTGTGTTATGTTGCATAGATATATGATATAGCAATGCTAATTGACAAGATATCTCAAGATATAACAAGGTTTATATTGAAATATTGTTAGATCAACAAAGGTATTCCTAGATAGATATAAAAATATAATAACATGTGTAATGTACTAAATTGTAATTTAAGGTGTTAGTTGTTAGTTCTTAACAAGGAGGGATGGAGCATGATGTCCATCATATCATCCAAAAAATCAAGGAAATGCATGATATAGATCATGGCATTACAAATAGGAAAAGTAATCAAGAAATAAGCATACAAATAAATAATTAAGAAGCATACAAGAGTGGCCAAGGGGCTAAGAAATTAAGGGACATGGGCACATGTAACTCAAACTAGAAAGCAAGCATACAAGGCATGCTAAAATACCACATATACATACAATTGAAACAAACAAAGTTGGCACAAGGGTCACATGCACATGGAAGAGTAAAAACAAAGGACATTGAAAATTGTCCTAAGGCACACACATGAATAAAAGTAAAGGACATCAATAAATGTCCTAAAACACATACACAGAAAGGAACAAGAATTGAGAAAATGCAAACACATCAAGCTATGCTAATCAAGAAAGGAAAGCATGAATATACTAGAAGTGTAATTGCATCTAACTAATCAAGTTAAGGAGTGAGAGTATGTTAGACATGTTAGTACAAGACTAGGTATATGCTAGGAAATACACAAGTGCAAGATACTAGTGAGTGTCAATATGATTACTTGTGTAACATTAATAAATAATGTATGTCAACATGATAACTAGAGTGTGTGGTATAAGAAAGACATAACCTGGATGGTGTAGTCATGTAGAAGATACCCCTAGTGGGTATGTATATTGATGTGTATCTTGAATGTAGGATTAGGATGCCCCCTCAATGGGTAGAGTGAAGCAATAAAGGATCTAGATGTCACTACACACACTCAAATAATATCAAGTGAAGCATGGTAAAGTATATAAGTTAACAAACAATAACATAGAATAATAAATTTAAGTTTAGCATAGTAGTATCAATGTAAAACATGGATTATGAATACAATCAAGATGTTTTTGTGTTTTGGATATATTTGAATCTTTTTGGTATTTTTGATATTTTATGTTGTTTTTGTATTTTGAAATAAGTTATGTAAATTAATCTTTAAATAAAAATTATGTAGACTGTAATATGTAAAATAACATGCTAGACATAAAATCTACATAGATGCATAATATTAATTGAGTTTTTGAGTTTCTTTCCTTCAAGTGAGGCTAGATGATACACTTTAGGGCTAAACTTTTTGTTAATAATCTATGGACCTAGCTAATTTGGTTTGAATTTTCCTTGGATTTATTCTTTAGTAGTGACATTATGAAGGTTTTCTTTGAGAACAAGATCATTAACTTTGAATTTTTTGGTGTGAACTCATTTGTTGTAGGATCATTGTATATGTTGTCGAGAGATTCTGAGGTGTTTTTGAGCTTGAATGTGTGTATAGTCTAAATTTTCAAGCTAGTGTATAAACTTTTCATGATACTAGTCATAAGTGAGAATACCTTTAAGGGAGATATGGAGAGAGAAGATTTCAAATTCTAATGGTAAAAGTACTTATATGCCATAAAAGAGTTAATAAGGAGTATCTCTTTTGGGAATATAGATATTGTGTGATAGGCCCATAATGCTAAAACTAGTTGATTGTGCCAATCAACTCCAAATTTTGTCACTATTTTGCTCAAAATGCTATTGATAGTTTTATTAGTAGCTTCTAATTGAACATTTACTTGTGGGTAATATGGAGTGGATAATTGTGCTTAATTTTGTATTTGGTACAATTTTTTTTGACAATTTTATTCTTGAATGATGTTCCATTATCAGAAATGATAGATACTAGTAGGCTAAAGTGAGAAATAATATGATTCATGATAAAACTATAAATGTCTTCACTTGTGGTAGATTGGAGTGGAACTACTTCCACCCATTTGGTAAAGTATTATGTAGCTATGATTATGAAATTATGTCCATCAGTAGATTTGGAGAGATGATAGGTTATAATTGTTGTGATGGTGCATGTTGTAAATTAATATGTCATTAAAATTTATTTCACAACTTCATGTATTGTAAATATTCATCTTCCATGGTAGGCCAATAGTACCCTTATCAAAGTAATTTATGTGACATGAATTTTTTGGTAAAGTGACTACCACATTCATTATCATGTATTTGAGCTAGAGTAATTTTGGCCTCAATTGAGGTTAAGCATCATAGTAAGTGTCTATCAAAGGATCATTTAAAAAGGTTCCCACTAATGATTACATAATGGATTGCCTATTTTTGTAACTTATGTTTTCCATTTTAGGAGAAAGTGTCTAGTGTAATAGATTTTCTTAGAAAGTTATAAATATAAAAGAACCATTTTGGGGGCATGTAATTTTTTTTAGTAACTAAGATTGAAAGAGATATCAAATCCATGTTGGATATTGATGGTGATTGTAATCATTTAATTGTAAATATTACTTGATCATCATTGATATTTATGGGAATTAAAGATGCAACTTGGACATTACATCTATGTATCTGTTATCTTTTATATGGATGCTCTCAATAGAAAAGTAGTCAAATTGTGATGATAGATATTTTATCATGTTGTGGTATGGGATAAGGTGTTATTATTTTGTTTGATAAACATTGTTAACTTGATTGACCATAAGTTGGGAATCATCGAAGACTTGAATAGATTTCATTTGGAGTGATTGGGTAATGAATAGTCCTAAGATAAGTGCTTCATATTATGTGGTGTTGTTGGTATAGGAAAAACTTAATTTTTATGCTATAATAACTATGTGACCAAAAGGATAAACAAAGATAATGCTTGCCCCTAAACCAAATTCACATCAAAAGCCATCAAATAACATGGTCTAGATATCTAAATGATTAGAAAAATCAATGAAATCATCTTTGAATGTGTCACTAAGAGGGTTGGTATTTAAGAGTGGTGCTATTTCCAAATAGTCTATAATGATTTGGCCCTTTATTTATTTTTAGAGGACTATTTTTAAGTAAAATTATGTTAATAAAATAACCCATTTTGTGATGTGACCAAAAAGATGTTGTTTGACTAGTAGGAACTTTAAGGGGTTTGATTTTTTTTATAAATTGAATCTAATTATTGACCATGTAATATTGGAGTTTTTGCATTGCAAAAACCAATGCTAGACATAGTTTTTCTATTGGTGAGTAATTTTTTTCATAATCAACCAATGTGAGATTGATGTAATAAACTACTCATTTAGTATTTTGATCATCATGTTGTGCTAAGAGTGCTCCTACTTCATGATCTATTGATGAGATATATAATAGGAAAATATTGTTTGGGATAGGCGGTACTAAAATGGATGGATTAAGAAGATATTTCTTGATTGTATCAAAGTTTTCTTGATAATCTTGGTTCCAAATAAACTTTGTATCTTTCTTTAGTAGTCAATTAAATGATTGAGTTTTATCAGGAAGCTAAGCTATGAAATGATGGATTGATGGGATCTTGCCTTGTAGGGATTAGAGTTATTTTAAGTTGGTGGGAGGTGACATATCGATAATTACTTTAACTTTCTTAGGATCAACTTCTATGCCATGCTAAGAGATGATGAAACCTAGAAATTTACCTGAACTCTGAACACACATTTCTTTGGGTTTAGTTAGACATTGTATTGTCTGAGTCATTAAAACATCTTTCATAAATCAATAGCATGATGTTGTCATTATTTGTATTTAGATAATATATCATCAACATAATCCTTGACCATATGGTGAATTAAATCATGAAATATATGTGTCATGGTATATTGATACATGGATTCAAAATTTTTAATCTAAAAGGCATAATAATATAACAAAATGTGCCCTAGGGTATTGTAAAAGATGTTTTTTCTTAATCTTATTTAGCTATTTTGATTTTTTTGTATCTGATGAAGCCATCTATGAATGATAAAATTTTATACCTAACTATAGAATTGATGATCATGTCAATATTAGGCAAAATGAAATTATATTTTGGGCCTACTTTATTCAAATCTCAAGAATCAGAACAACATTGAATTTGTCCATTAGGTTTGACTATAGTGACTATGTTGGAAATGCATTCAAGGTGTGTTATTGGTCAAATTAATCTAGTATATAAAAGGAATTTTCTTTTGTCTTTGACCAAGAGAGCCACCTTAGGATGCATTTTTATATTTTTTGCTTAATTGGTTTAGCATCTAGGTATAAGGGAATCTAATGGACGGCAATAGATGTATCAATTCCTAGCATATCTAAGTAAGACCAAGCAATTTTTTTGATAAATTTGTTAAATTTTGATGGATATCTATATCTTATTCCTTTTAGAGGGTAGTAGCTAATAAGACAATACGGGGATCTTGATTGGTTCCAAAGTTGAAATTTATGGTTTCTTCATTAAGCAATGTAGAACAATCAAGTGTGTAAGGAGTGGTAGGGATAGTATCATTTTAATCAATTGGTATATCTTGGGGTGAGTTTAGACTTTATCCAAAATATGCATGGGCATTTGTGTTATCATAAAATCTATTTTATGGAAACAAGATGGGAGGTCCTCATATGCTCTGAGAAATTGTAGGAGGGATTCATCATTGGAAAATTCATCTAATGTGAACATGTCTTGTGAGACTATATCATCAATGAGATTAGGGTAGATTAATTATAATGTTGAAGTATGATTAATGGTGTGATCTACACATGTAGTTGGTGGATAAAACATGATATGCTTTGAAGTGGTGAAAGAGGGTTTACTATGAGAATAGGTAATCTGATATCCTAGCCCTTGCATTCCATGTTATGTAGATGCCTTGATAGGATTAATGATTCCTTATTTTTTCTTTTCAAGGCCTTTTCCATGATATCCCATTTTATGAAGGAATTTGAGTGCAAAAAGTGAGGTGAATTGGTGCTTTGGTGTCAGTGCTATTATGGAATTTGGATTTTGTTGATGTGTTAATGGTCTAGGGGTATATTGTAAATGATGGGTTGTATAGGTAAATAGTTAGGATTAAAGTGAAAAATATAATTCTATGGAGTGTTAGCAACTTGAAAATATTTAGAAGGTTCATTATCAACTGGGAATATGTATATGTAGCCTTTGTGACTAATTTTTAGACATGCATGGAGTGTATATGTGACTGCATGCATATCATGAATCCAAGGATGACCAAGTAATAAAATATAGTTAAGGTCATTTGGCATGACTTGGAAAGTAGTTGGTACTGTCTTAGGCTAAAATGTGAGATTAACTATTATTTGACCCTTGTTTTTTTGTGAAATGTTGTCAAAACCTCTGATGTTCATATCAGAATGATCTAGATCATGAGGTTATATATTAAGATGTTTAAAAAATGAAATGTTGTAGATGTTGATTCCTAAACCATTATTGACTAACACTAGTTTTACCCCTTCATCAATTATTAGTAATTAAATATACATAGGGAAGTGTTGTGAAATGATGTGTTGTGGGTGTAAATCCTCTTTCTCAAGGGAAATATATTCTTCAATCCATTGCATTGTGTTGAGGATAGATGAAACATAAGCTGGTTTAGCTGAAATGGGAACTTTGGTAATATGAAGTGTTGTATACAACACATCTTTGTAAATATTGGATTGTTAAAGGAGTTTAAAAATAGAAACTATGTCTAAAGGGATGCTAGTCTAAGTGACAAAGCTATATCCATGGGTGCAATCAACTTGCCTATCTTCATAAAATTGGGTGATATCACGGATTGCATAATCTATTATATGCATAGAGCTAGTAGTAGGTGTGGGATAAGAGTTATATTACCAAGTTTGAAGGAAGGAGGGATGGATATAAATACTAGTGTTTATTGGTGTCCAGTAATGATAGGGAGATACTACAAAATAGCCAATGAGTTATATGCATTGATATAGAAAGAATGAATGTAGAGTGAAATGCATGTAATTTGAGTGATTATTTGTGAAAAGATATACTTATAAAGAATAATACATAGGCAAAATACCAAATAAGAGATAGAGAATGTGAAATTATGCATGAATGCATAGAAAATTTTGGTATGCAACATAGCATTTTGTATGTGTTTAGTATGATAAATCTTGAGACTTTTCTATATGACAAATATAAATTAAAGGATAGATAAAATGATTTTGTGCCTAAATGCATAAAGAGATTTGACTTGTAACATAATACTGCTAACATGTTTAGCATGATAAACTTGAAAATTGTTCCATATGAGAGATAGAGAGTATGCAAAAGGAATATTGAAATCTTGTGTAATTTTAGCAATAAATGTTGTGATTGTTCCATATCAGAGGCAGAGAGTACGCAAAAGGAATATTAAAATCTTGTGTAATTTTAGCAATAAATGTTGTAATATCATCCCTTCTTATGAAAATTAAGCATGAAATGCAAAGGATGAAAATTTGTACTAACATATGATAGAATTCATAATTCATGTACATGATAAGACCCATTATGGTTTCTTTATTATTTGAAAGAAATGCAATAAAATTTTGTAAATAAATAAGCATCATTTTAAAAATTTTGATTATATGTGTAAAGTGATACCTCAAGAAGCAAAATAAGTGTTAGTACATGCAACTCAAGTTTCATATATATATATATATATATATATATATATAAAATTTACTACAAAATTTTAAAATTTGAGAGGAATTTCTAAGTTTATATGTGCAAGCCAAAAATTAGGAAATTATTGGATTAATGATGGAAAATTACTAGGACTTAGTGTATGCAACTAAGGTTTAAAATAAATTTATTTTAAAATGTAATAAAAAAATTTAATATTTGAGAGGAATTTATAGTTTTAATATTCAAGAAAAAAATAAAAAAATAATGGGAAAAATAAGCTAGGAATTTACCCTAGGGTTTCTAGGGTATTTATGAAAAATTTGAAGTCAGGTTCACCAAACTATTTATTATTTTTGGAAAATTATATGTTTAATTCCTAAATAATAAATGGGTATGAGTAGATAAAATTAGTAAATAATGTATAATAATTAGGATACTAATTTTTGAAATTTGACTATAATTAGGGATTTTCTAAAATTAGTAGTGAGAGAGAAAATCAAACCTATCTTATTTTATATTCTTCTAACTGAGATAGGGTCTAAAAATATGTGTGTAGGCTTGGGAGACTATCAAAAAGATGAATCTAGAGTTCATTTCTTGATTGGAGAGAAGCACCGAAAGTGGGACACCTTGGGTTCTAGTGATTTAGTCCTATCTCAACATTGTTTTAGTGATCTAAATTTTTTGGGTTTTGTGTACCAAGTCTATGTGACCCTACCTATGAAATATCAAACTCTAAAATTCCATGGAGCTTGATGTGTACCTAATTTAGTCTTCAATACCCTACATCATATTTATGCTTTAACTTGAATGTAAAGTTTGGAGAAAGGAGAGGAGGGGTTAGAGTGTAAAGGATATGCTAGATGCACTTTACACCTTATATCCAGGCACACTACCTACATATAAATACTCTAAGGAGGGATCAAACATTATATATTTCTCCCATTGAAGTACTTGGTATAATAGTGTGATGAAAATTCAAGTAAATATGAAACTAGTTGTACTTAAAATGACTAAGGATTGGTGTAAAGGTTTGAATAATATTTAAATTATATTATATGGCTATATGCAGAGAATAATGAAATGTAATTAAATGGTCCTTCTTGTATTCTTGCTTATCTCTTGTCAAAGAGTGCCAACCCTTCTAAATGGACTTTGAATGGCCTCTTATAGGGGATTTAATGATCATGGGCTAAATGAATTTGTGTTAGGAAAACATAAATTAGGATAAGGATTTAGAAGAATATGAATGTTAAAATAAAAAATGTACTTGGATAATAGTGCTATAAATAAGACATCCTAGGTTTCAGTGCTATAGTCCAAGTTTAAGTGATGTTGTCTATGGCTGATAGGACCTAGAGGGATGGATTAAGCATGGAAAGATCAATTTGGGTCTACAAGGGTTCATTTTGGGAGGCTATGGATGACTGAGAATCAATGAAACATGCCTATGAGGGTTATGAGAGAATGAAAGATGGACCTATGGATTGGGTGTCATTAGCCACACTCAATTTACCAAATTTCACATTTTACATGACTACACATTATAAAAAGGTAATTAGATAAAATATTATGAGCCCAATGATATGGATTTTACTAAAAATATCTCTATTTCCCCAATAAGAAATTATATGAATTAAAAATATTGTTTCATTAATAAATGTAGATCAATGGTGAGACAATACACTTCATCATTTCTAATAAAATTCAAAATAATTTAATTTCTACTAAATCATATTTTCAAAAATTGAGTTTGAAATTTATACATCATCTATAACCATATGCTAGTGCATGGTCTAGTTTAGGACTTGATAAATGGATCACCTAGTAGTGTCACTTGGTGTAGAAAATCAAACTTTTTAAAGATGCAATGCTTTACAACATCTCACCATTAGAAGTGTGTGATGTTTTAAATGTGGTTAGACATATATTTATCATTATGCCTTTTATGTTAACTCATTTAATGAATTCATTCATTTCAATATATTGAATGACATCTTCAGGCCCTTTACCTTTGGCAATTTTTTAATCTACCTTGATGACATCTTAATCTTTAAAAAACATAGGATGAACATCAACACCATGTTAAAAAATTGTGTCACATTTTGAAGAAGAATATTTTTATGATAACATGAATAAATGTTCATTTTTCATGAAAAATATTAAATATTTTATACACATTACACACACAAGGAGTGTATGTGTGAACCTGACCAAGATTGAAGTCATACAAAAATGGGAAACATAAAATAACTTTACATATAACTTAAAAATTCTTAGAATTATAAAATTATACAAGATATTTGTGTTTAATTTTTATTTTTTGAACCAAACTACCAAAGGTGGAACCAAATAAAATTTCATCTAGTCAGCTACACAACTAAATAAAGTTTCATCTAGTCAGTTGTACAACAAAGATAATTTGATAAACTAAAATTCAGACTCTATTTTGTGTTAGTACTTATGTTAATTTACTATAAAGTTAGAAGATCATCTAATTCACTTAGTAATAAAATTTACTATCAAAAATGGGTATTGATAGCATAAGTCCTAAAAAAGAGTTAATTTATATTACAATAGATTAAAAAATATATGACTAGAATCAAAGATATCTTTAGAGTATATACCTACAATAGATGATGAGGGAGAAATTAGGGATGGTGAAGGATGGTGAAGATCAATGATGGAGTGATGAGGGATGGTAAAAGTCAATGAGGTAATGATTAGTGATGATGATGTATGAATAAAGATTGATTAGGGATTATGAGGGATGAGGAGGGAGTGATTAGGGATGATGTGGGATGGTGATAATCAATGAAGAAGTGATTAGGGATGATAATCTTGAGTGATTAAAGATGATGAGAGATAATGAAGTTCAATGAGGGAGTGATTAGGGATGAGGAGGGATGAAGAGGGAGTAAATAGGGATGAAAAAGAGATTAGGGATGATGAGTGATGAAGAAAGAGTGATTAAGGATGATGAAGGATGGGGAGGGAGTGATTAGTGATGATGATGGATAGTGAGGGTAAATGAAAGAGTGATTATGGATGATAGGGGAGTGATTAGAGATGACTAGGGATAGTGAGAGTCAATCAAGGAGTGATTAAGGATAATGAGGAATGATGGGAGAGTGATTAGGGGTAATGAAGGATGAGTATGAAGTGATCAAGGATGAGGGAGAGATGATGAACAATTGAAATTAACACAAAGTGGTCATTTGATGTGTGTAGGTCATCAATATGACCTACACTACCCCAATCACACCACTTTGGATTAGGTTCAAAGTGAGTAGTTTTAAAACTTCAATTTTGACAAACCTATGACTCCTATAAATTCTAGGAATCAATCAAAGAGGCACAAAAAACTAAAAAGTGACTATATGTTTACCAAAAAAGGATATCAATTGCAAATGTTATGTACT